>CM053792.1:732391142-732438642 GCA_028749045.1 Cupressus sempervirens | reverse complement strand
AATAGAAATTTGGAGGGGTAAATCCATTAATCTAGCCTCAAAATAGTGAAGGACTGTCACGTGACAAAGATAGACAGTGATGTATTCTGCACTATTACAAAGAACTATGCAAGCTGAATTGTCTATAATGGAAAAAAGATCTTAGGAGAACATAAAAAAGACCAACTAAATCATAAATATTTCAATAGAAAATCTTAAGAGGAAAATTAACTTGTTTAAACTTTAAAACCACAAAAAATGCAATAGTCACTGTTATGTGACAGTAAAAAATGACAGAAAAAACATATGAAATGTTATTGATTCTTCAAATTTCTCTTGAGATCTTCGATCACCTCCCAAAAGACTCAAAAGACCTTGCTTTTATCAACTTTTCTCTTCCCCAAAACTACTACAAATTCCCTTAGATCAACTAAAATAGTCTAACTATTCTATGATAGTTTTAGATAGTTTTAATAACTTTTTATTAACGAAGCTTTACTAATTTGTTTCTCATTTCGACCTTTTATGACATAGAATTTTTAATACCTTTAAGATCACCACTAATTGACTTACTAATGCCTAAAATACTTATAGACCTCAACTTAACCTCTTAGACTCCACTAGATTGCCATGTTTGGCTTATTAGTAACATTATGACAACTTCGCATATTTTGGCAATTACATTGACTTTCTTGCATTTACTATGCAACTTATGACTTAATGACCTCATAAAACCTTCCTAGGACCCAAATACACCCTATGGACTATTGCATTACATGAAATGACTTCCTTATCCCATATTTTAACTTTTTAGCCATTTAGGCCTCTTTATGGAAATTTATTACATTATTTATACTTTTTACCATTCCAAGTACATTTCAATGGCTCAAAGGCCATGATACAACATTAAATCCCTTCATGTATCCTTATTAGGTCTTCATTCCTCCTTTGTATGCATATGTCCTTCATCCTCATGGAGATTGTTGGTGATTTAAACCTAGTTGCCTAAAGGGTAAATGAATTGTATCCTTCCATTGTGACACTTTGCATATATATATATATATATATATATGAAATAATCATACTTCAAGAGTTGAAACAAAATTTCAATTGAAAACATAAATTATTACATATAGCCAAAAATTTATCATTTGCAATTTATGTCATTGTCATATTGATTTATGATCTTCTTGTTCATGTTTAAAGCTTTCCTTCTATGTTATGCATCTAAACATTTATCACAAATTATTACTACAGACATATAACAAATCTGAAACTGAAAATAATACATTACATTAATTCCAAGGTTTAGTTATGATGTAGAGCCAGAATAGGATTCTCAAGGTTTAGTTATGATGTAGAGCCTAATAGGATTCTCAAGGTTTCATTAATTCTATATGTTAGATCTGCCATCATAGAATACCAATTGTAATGGGCACTCACATGTATTCCAATGCATATATTTCCTTATATGCACAATTGGTCAATGTTGTACCTTACAGAAGATAGAATTTTATAGGTAGAATTACTCAATCTTGTAGTACACTAGATAAGATGTTGTCTATTATGCATAATTTTTAGCTCTGGAATTGTTTATAAGAGTGTTTCAAGGTTGGGAACCACTTCAACATCCTTTGCATGGTTTAGAGGTAATGTCATTGTGGCAAAGGATTATGCAAGGGAACGAGCCTCATGATTTTGGCATTTACACAAAAGAAAAACTTGCTTCTTCAACACCTTACACTCAACTCTTCATTGAAGTTAATCTTATAGTACTGAGAATAGTTGCTACAAATTCCTAGTAGCCAAGGGACCCTAAATCTATGCTACATTTTCTAGAGACATAGGAGAAGTTACTATATGATTCAGTACTTCATAACATTCTAGATCATATAGTGACACCCACATTAATAATAGTAGTAGATACTTGGGATCCTCAGTACTTTAGAATGTTCAAGTGCTGAAAGGGATGGGAAGAGGTTGGGGCTAGTGTTTACCTAGCCACCTAGAGCTAATAGAATAGATAGTTTGATCCTAGGAGGAATGGTGAGAGAGATTTGGTAGTTGGCAACTTTGTATTGGCCAATGTTACAAGTTTCAACATCACCTGAGATGGCATCACAAAAAAAAAAGAGAGTAAGATCTCCAAAAAGAAAGAGAGGTTACTGTAGGTCTCTGCAACATGGTTCTATAGGAACTAGAATCACATCCATACCTCACACGAGCTCTGAGATATGCTTTGTCAAAGATCACAACCCTATGGCATTTAGTGATCCTTAGGGATGTTTTGGTTGGGTGTGCCCAAGAATGTTCAAGTGCTGAATAGGATGGGATGAGTTTGGGGATAGGGTTTACCTAGCCACCCATAGCTAACAGAGTAGATAGTTCAATCCCACAACAAAAGGTGAGGGAGATTTGGTAGTTGGCAACTTTGTACTGGCCAACACTACAAGTTTTAGCATCACTCGAGATGGCATCACAAAATAAAAATAGAGTGTGATATCCAAAAAGAAAGAGAGGTTATTTTAGGTCTTGGAAACATGGTCCTATAGGAACTAGAATCATATCAATACCTCACACAAGCTCTGAGATATGCCTTGTCAAAGATCATAGCTCTATGGCATTTAGTGACCCTTAGAGATGTTTCAGTTTGGCATGCCCAAGAATGATCAAGCACTGAAGGGGATAGGATGAGGTTGGGGATAAGGTTTACCTAGCTACCCAAAGCTAATGGAGTAGATAGTTTGATCCCACAACGAAAGGTGAGAGAGATTTGGCAGTTGGCAACTTTGTACTAGCCAACACTACAAGTTTCAACATCACTCAAGATGTTGTCATAAAATAAAAATGGAGCAAGATCTCCAAAAAGTGAGAGAAGTTATTGTAGGTCTTCACAATATGGTCCTATAGGAACTAGAATTGCATCCATACCTCACATGAGTTTTGAGATATGCCCCATCAAAGATCGCAGCCCTATGGCATTTAGTGACCCTTAGGGACATTCCAGTTTGGTGTGCCCAAGAATGTTTGAGCGCTGAAGGGGATAGGAAAAGGTTGGGGATAAGGTTTACTTAGCCACCTAGAGCTAACAGAGCAGACAGTTCGATCCCACGATGAAAGGTGAGAGAGATTTGGGAGTTGGAAACTTTGTACTGGCCAACACTACAAGTTTCAACATCACCTGAGATGGCATTGTAAAATAAAAACAAAGTAAGATATCCAAAAAGTAAGAGACGTTATTATAGGTCTTCACAACATGGTCCTATAGGAACTAGAATCACATCCGTACCTTGCACAAGCTTTGAGATATGCCCCATCAATGATCACAACCCTATGGCATTTAGTGACCCTTAGGGACATTTCGGTTGGGAGTGCCTGAGAATTTTTTTGCACTAAATAGGATGGGATGAGGTTGGGGATAGGGTTTAGCCAGACACCCAAAGCTAATAGAGCAGATAGTTTGATTGCACAATAAAAGGTGAGAGAGATTTGGCAGTTGGCAACTTTGTACTGGCCAACACTACAAATTTTAGCATCACCTGAGATGGTGTTGCAAAATCAAAATGAAGTGTGATCTCCAAAAAGCTAGAGAAATTATTGTAGGTCTTGGCAACATGGTCCTATAGGAACTGGAAATGCTTCCATAGCTCACACAAGCTCTGAGATATGCCCCATCAAAGATCACAGCCCTATGGCATTTAGTGACCCTTAGGGACGTTCCCATTCAGTGTACCCAAGAATGTTTGAGTGCTGAAGGGGATAGGATGAGGTTGGGAATAAGGTTTACCTAGCCACCTAGAGCTAATGGAGTAGACAGTTCGATCCCATGATGAAAGGTGAGAGATTTAGTAGTTGGCAACTTTGTACTAGCAAATAGGCCTAAAAGGAAAATTCTTCCTAAATGGGTTTAGAACTCAAATTTCCTAATAGAAAAGGTTTCTATGGACCTAATCCAACAAGAAACTCCAAACTTTGAAGTTCTCCAACACCCAACAACTGATTTGCATAATTGTTATCAACATTCCTAATATGGCTAATCCTAGCTTTCTCAGTCAAACTCCCAAACCTTGCAAAGGACCACACTATCCTTTCACTTCTTTAGACCTCCTTTAACCATCTCTTAGGGATTCCAAAAGATCAAACTCAAACTCTATTCCAACACCAACTTACACCCACTTTGAGTCAAAGACCTAATTGGCTAGATTAGGCTGGGTTACAAAGTAAGTATGATAAAATGGGTTCAGAAACCTAGCCTTCTTCCAAGATTAATGACTGATCCAATGGGCTCTTGACAAAATAGAATCTACCCTACAAGTGGACTCCACTCTATAGGCCTAGCCCTCAAACCTAGGGTATTCAAACAAGTTGGATCAACTACAACACTTAGGGACTCCCTATTACCAATAGGCCTACAATGGAAAATTCTTCTTGGATGGTTTCAACACTCAAATTTTCTAATATAAATGGTTTCTATGGACTTAATGCAGCAAGAAACACCAAACTTTAAAGTTTTCCAACACCCAACAATCAATTTGCAAAATAGTTACTTGCATTCCTACTAGGGCTGATCCTAGTTTTCACGGTCAAACTCCAAAATCATGCAAAGGACCCCCCACTATTTTAGTACTTTTAAACACTCTTCAACATCCCCTAAGAGATTCCAAAAAATCAATCACAAACTCATTTCCATCATCAAGTTATGCCACTTTGTGTCACAGTCCTAAATGGCCAGTTTAGGCTAGGTTACAAGGAACACACAAACAAATGGGTTCATAGACTTGGTTCAACCCCTTTGATCTCTTCTACACATCCAAATTTTCCTTCTACACCCTTCACCTAGGTCAAATTAATTAGTTTGGGAGCTTGGTCCTTCTTTTTCCTTCAAATCTAGACTAGACATAAGATTATGTTCAGTCTAGGGCTTTCTGGTAAAAATAGGTTCCACGCTCCTATAGTCTTGAATCTCTTCCATCTCAAAGATCCCTCTCCTAACTTTCATACCACAAAGCAACATTGAAATCCCATGGTGGATTTGCAAGTTAGGAGGCCATCTTGCCGAAACCCTCAAATTTGGAGTAAATCTGACCTACCTACACTAAAACTGATATAACTTTTTTTTGTATCTAAGATAAATAATTCAAACCAATTGAAATGGAATCCTAACTCAACCCTCTATCCAACCATATAAGACTTTCACCACCACCAATCTGTATAGGTCATACAAAATTGAAAAAAATAGTAAAAAAGGCAAAAAAAATTGAGTCTTTTATTCACCAATGTTGTCCACCATCCGTACAATGACCTTTTCCATGTGTGGGGATCTTAAATGCATGCCTTCCAATAGTTACAACTTCAATTTGGATGGTTGGAACGCCATACAACCTCCTTTTTAGTTTGACAACTATTATTGCAAAAATTGCTATTTTAGCAACTTTTGCATTTTGCAACTCTCTTGCATTTTTTGCAATTTTTGTAAACCTATAGTCCAAAGGTGTCTTAATAACTTAAATCCACCTAAAACATCCTAAAATCATTAAAATACTCAAAATCACACCTATTATGACTCCTTGGTTACAAATGGTCACTTGGCTTATAACCACACCAAAGTGCCATCGCACTTTACAATTGAGTCTTTTATTACACCTAATTAAAGTTTTTGTTTTGTTCAATAAAATAAGGCCTTAGGATTGATTAAGAAATATCCTTAAGGCCATCCACCCATGTAATGGATTCAAGACCCCAATGTGTCAATATAAACCTGGGCATCATTTGGTCCAAAAGGTGGAATTTTGGTTTATTTTATGTTTGTTAGGGTATTTTAGGTGTTTTGAGTCTTAGAAAAACATTTGAGAATGGTTAGAATTGAATTAGGAAGAAGGTTTGTCAAAATGGGAAAATTTGCAAAAATTTACAAAAGTTGACAACTTTTTCAAAATAACCACTCCCAATGGCTAAAACTCCAATGGGTCGGTTCTACCCATTTGTAATGGCCTATAAAGGCTCTAGACACCCGAGGGGAGAGATAACATGAAGAAACATATGTACTTGCTCTTTGGAATCAATAAAATATGCTCTTTCAGGATGAGTTTTATTGATTTTTCCTTACAGTATAGCCTTATATGATTGGGAAGTGAACTTTTTTGTATTAGATAGCTAGACTTGCTAATTTTTGAAGCATTAGAATTGGTTTCAAGTTTCTAGCAATCAAGGAACTCAAGTTATTGAATTTTCTTGACCACTACCTTGTGAAACCCTCAAAATCAAGGTTTGGCCAAAGAAATGGTCCTAACTTGAGATCCCACTATTGAAATTTGTGCCAAATGGGTAGGGAGCAAGCTAACGTGATGTACTTTCATACTTCAAAAGCCCTAAAGCAATAGGTTGTAGCAGATATTTTTAGGAGCAAGCCCTAGGTCTAGTATCCCTCATGTATTAGACCAAATTTTATGTAAATTGATGAAGTAATGTGTTTAAAGGAAGTAGGGGAGTTTGGAGTCTCTTAATACTTGAAAAAGGGTGTCTAAAACTATACTTTTTTTGCCTAGTCCTTTGGCGTTTTGAGTTATTGCTGAAAAACTAAACTAAGAGGCTTAATTGCTTAGTAGGTCAAATGTTGCATTATGTTTTGTGGGTTGTTGGTAGTAGGTTAAATTAGTGATTTGTCTTGTTTTGGTCATGTTAAGATTTCATCAAGCCATAATTGGTGTTAGAAAGGTTGGGAACACCATAAACCCACTTTTGCCAAGTTGGGGGATAGTAGGCCATTGTTGAACCAAGTAGGAAGAAGTTGGATTGTTGTCTTTTTTCAGAGAGTTGGGTTTGTAAACCAATTGAAGATTTGTAATATTAGAGTAGTATCCTTTTGGAAGTGAATCACAACCCTTTCTTAACCCTTTGTGGAGTTTTGGGTTTTGGGTCGTAGAAGGTTGTTTGATGTTTGCTTCCTTGTGCTTACTCTGCATCAGAACCGGTCTAGTACACAAGAAACAAAAAGTAAAACTATCCCACATGCACACAAGAGAAGAAATATATGTATACCGTGGTTGATATATCTACACTTCATAGTTCTTGTTTTTTCTATGAGAAGATTTGGTATTTGAATCTCTATTTTGCACCTCTTTTTTAATATCATTATATTGCTTAATTGAATGGTCACCTCAAGAAGTTGGTTTTAATATCTTTATGAATGCTTAACTAAATGGTCATCACTTTTTTAATATCATTTTATCTCTATTTTTCACATTTTGAAGTTGGTTTAATAGGTTGATTACAAGAATAGGGCTGAATGTCCCAAGTAACAGAGTGATTTCTTCACAATTTTGATCTAATTTAATGGAAAGATCATCACTCCATCAATGATAAAAATTTGATTCTTATGGAGTGATTTATCCTTGATATGTCCAATATAATTTCTAACTTTTAATCTGTAGATGAAATGTATTTGGTTGGTGATCACCGAGAAGAGCAGTGGAAGGGTTAATGGAAGTGGATGGTTGGGAGTAGCAGCGAGAGATCTTCTTGTAGGTGGCATAATTTTTATGGTTTGAGGAGTCTAGTAACATCAAATGAATGGTGTATCCACCATCAATTTATCCTAGAAAGGTTTGGAAGGTAGTTTATTGAGAGGCCCTAGTTTCGAGGCTTGTTTATGAGCAATTTGGGGCTTTTGTACTTTGAAGCATCCAAGGCCCAAATTGGTGACATATTTGGAGGTTTTTCATCATCTTTATTTTGTATGGCATGTAGGGGCCTTGGGATGAGAGAGACTATTGGGACTTGTTAGGGACATCCTTTTTGAGTCAACCTTCGATACAAAAAGTCAATTTTTGGCTTCTTCAACTTCCTTCCTTTAATAGTTGTTTAAAATTATTTGTATTCCATTGTGTTTATTTCTTTGTGAGGTGCTTGTTGTTATTGTTCTTTTTGCTACTCTTATTCCTTCACCTTAGCCTCTAAAGATTCTCCCATCTCTAGATTAAGTTGCTTCTTCTTTTCCTTCAAATATCTTTCACTTCTCTCAACTAATTTGTTCATTTTATCCTTTGTAGTCTTGAGTGCTTCAATGTTCCAATCCATTTTGGGATTGGTTTTTAAAAAAAAAATTTTGACCATAGGCAAGCTCAAGAACTTTTCCATCATCTCACTTCATATGAAATTTTAGCAATCCATTCAATCTTCATTTGATGAGCATTGAGGTGTGAATAACTTCATTAGACTTCATATTCATTAGTGTAGTTAGCTCATATATCTTCCATCCTTAGTTTGTGCTTATAGAAATTCCCTAACAACCCTTCTAACAACTTGAGGTTAAATTAGTCCCTTGCTTCAAATGCATATAGTGCCACTTAAGCCATTTCAATTTATTTAGCATTTGCAACATGAAGAGTATAGCAAACATGTTGGAAAATATTGTCATTGATATTGAAGGGCAGAGTTATGAGGCAAGTTAAATATAGTAATTTGCATAATTATCTTTGCATAGGCCAAACAATGCATGGAAGGAATTATAATACAAGCATGTTGGCCACCCATCGGCTTTTGACAACCCCTCTTAATGTACCCCACCCAACTGGCCCCCACACCCAAAAAAAGAAAATGAAGAAACATCGATTTGAGTGCCTTATTGGGAAAATGTAAAAGGTGAATAAAAATGCACTTGGATGACCTCATTAAGGTGGCATGATTGTTAAGTGGAAGGGTACCAATGACTACAATATTTTATGTGTATCATTATTATCAATGGTTGTGTCATCAATAAGAAAGAACTGGTCTAGCACACAAGAAACAAAAGTAAAACTATCCCACATGCACACAAGAGAAGAAAAACATGAGAAATCTCTATTTTGCACCTCTTTTTTAATATCATTTTATTTCTTAACTAAATGGTCACCTCAAAATCATAGTATGGAATAATTTCAGAAAATCCAACATGGACATATTTAATGTGCACAATCTAAGAAACCTCTTTAAATGTATTTTTCATTGACTATTTTTAGGGAGCTACACATGCTTAAACTAAACTACTAAGTTCCACTCATAATATTTGGTTTCATCAAGTGTTGACATGATTGCAAACAACATCCCAAAAATATCAAAATATTAAAAGTCTTCTGGTTCTCTCAACTTATACATCGACTAATCAACATTATCCTGAGAGAGAACTATATCTGTAACTACCCCATTATCATCAGATCAAGACTTGTTTTCCTTCTTACTTTTTGATGATTGTGATCCTCTGCAATCCTAGGCATAAGATGATTAACACATAATGATACTTGAACAAAAATCACTAATAAACATTGAGGATTTGAATTGATAATACCGTTTCGCAGATGATTTTGGCGTCTCACCCTTTATCACTACTGCTTTGACTTTATTAGCCCTCTTCTTTGATGACCTACAAATGAAGAACTAGAACAATAAAAAATCTAAGATAAGATTAATCACTCTCTCTCCCTCTCTCCCTATTCAATCTAATGAGTCAACTAGATCTACTCTACATTTTAATGTCTCAAGTATTGCCTCGTGGTCTGACTCGTGAACTTTCCAAAGAATCTTATTATGTGGTTTTCTACTATATTTTATCAAGTGAACATTTGATGTGAAAACAAGGTTTGAATAATGAAGAATATTCCTCTTTGTTTTCCAATCCTCAAACAACCACAAGTTAGGGTTCTTCATAGAATATCTTCTAAGCCATGTGCCAGTTACAACCACTACACTGACATGTTACTCTAAACCTTCACCATCTATAACTGAGTGATCTAATTTTTTTTTTCTTAGACACAATGACACAAATAATAATCTATCCCTTATTCATTGTCTTTAGGTGCAATACAACAAAAACATGGCCTACAATGAAAAATGTACAAAATGTGGTCATTAATTCAGAAAATACTTAGGTAAAAGTTATAAAGTTACATATTAAAATTACAAAGATATATAAATATATATTACCAGGTTGCACTAGATTTGACAAGTGGTCAAAGTCAATAGACAAATCCATCTCTACCATTTCCAGTGCTTGTGGGGGATGATAAGTGTCAATTGGGTCCAAAACTTGTATATCCCATTTGTCCACCCATTCAGTCGACTCATAGTCATCCCAATTTTCCTCTACACATGATGGATAATAGCATGTCATTTTTTCGTGTGTGGATACTCCATGAACCTACATCAAAGCTTCTAAAAGAATCCAATTGACTGGATCCTATTAGTGTGCAACAATCCTAATATGGTGCAATGTTAGTATTATCTATCAACCAAAAAAATCTATGAATTGTAGACTTACCTTCCTTACCTTGACCCATTGTAGTGTTACACCACTGGACGATGGATTTTACATCTATCAATATTGCTCCATCTTTGTACTTTATTTCTTCATGAGCTAAGGCTCTTTTGATGCATGTGCCTACATCATCATGCTTTCCCTTTCCATGACCAGCCTTTGTGAAATTCCACATATATTGAATTCTACACAACCTGTGCATCCTACTTAACCAATAGAACATCTATGCATTCTTGAATTGAGACACGCAATTGTCTAACCAAATAATGTGTTGATGATATGTGATGCCCCTGTTAGCCAAATCTCCATAAAATAGTTGAAAATAACCCTATACAAACTCCATAGAATGTGATCAATCATCGCTAATATAAAAATGATACTCCCTCAAAATCTTCTTATCATCCTCAGCACTTGTAGGTGAATGCACGAATGTTATGTGAACAAATCTAAAAATCTGTTGAGAAGTATAATACTTTGCTTGTGCCTCATTTTATGGTTGCAGTGTGTAGTTCTCTACAAAGTCTAAAACCAAAACAATGGTATCTAGTGGAAACGTATCCTTGCACAACTTGAATTGCAAATCTAGCCATCAAGCTCTATGTGTATGCCTTGCATACTCATAAATAATCTTTTCACAAAAATCTTCATGAACTCATACATTGGAATTTTTTCAATGACTAAATCACATCTTTTTCCCAATTTTCCATCTTTTAGAGCATATGCCACTATCTTAAATTTTTTTTAATCTACTATTTCATTTCCAATTGCATGTGTACTATCCATATGTTGACAAGTTGATAGAAGTTGCAAAGAACCACAAAATAAGCATGTACCATCTAAGCATGATGTCTTGTAAAATTGTTGGCCATCCCCTATTTCACATAAAATGTTGGATATGAATTCCCTTGAAGATCTTGGTGGCTCATTCATGTCACAATCTTGCAAAACAAACTCAAAATGCAAAAACACACATATATACCTAAAAACATCAAAATGGTTAGAAAATTCAATATGTATCCTACAACAACAAGTTGTGCATGTGCGATTTATCTTGACATAAAAAGGTTTACCCATCAAAAAAAGTCTTTGACTTATTTGAATTTGAGGATACATACCAATAAATTTTGCAAAAAATTATGGTTGAGTTGAGTCCAAAAAATGCTTCGCATGTGGGTCGCGATTTTGGCTACCAATCCTTATTCTTACAACATCTCTTTGATTAGGGGAAACATGTGTGTTATTTTTCCAAAAATCTTTAATCAATGATTTCAAAGCTTCCCTAATTTCTTTATCCTTTTGCAATAGTCTACCGCTAAATGTCCATAACTCATTTTTTGTTGGATCTTCCAATCTCTCATGCCTTAGCATAATTCTCCTTAGAGTACCTCTACCAATTTTTTAAAAAAATCTTCTCTTTCTCATGAGTCAAGCTTTATTCATTTGGCTACTTAATATTGTCGATGTAAGTACTCATCTTGTGATATTACTATCTTTGGTGCATGATTTAGAACCCACTTTGTCATAAGCACTCATTAGATTCTTTACAATATTTTTTTTCATTTGAATTGTTCTAGTTCTTAGCTCAAGAATCTTCATGATAGGCCTAAATTTCAAATTCCTCATCATTTCAAAAAAAATTGGCATTGACCTGTAATATTTAATTCTTCAAAAAATGTCCACATATGATTAACTTTTCTTTGACAAGTACGCTTGCTAATCTTGTCAGGCATTGATTTCAAAATGTTAGTATCAATATCAATCAAATATTTTGGTCTTCTAAAACAAATTCTAGAAGGTGTTATAATCTCTTCCATTCCCTCAACATTTTGAACATCAACATAAGGTTGAGTGTATTGCGTACCATGAACTGAAGATGATGTGCCTTGTAAATAAGATGCAAAAGAT
Organism: Cupressus sempervirens; assembly: GCA_028749045.1. Lineage (NCBI taxonomy): Eukaryota > Viridiplantae > Streptophyta > Pinopsida > Cupressales > Cupressaceae > Cupressus > Cupressus sempervirens. Next base: position 732,426,470 of record CM053792.1, on the reverse strand, counting down.
GGAATATCACCTACTTGATGTGTTGATGTTGTGTCTTCAAAATGACATGATGGAGTGTGTACATCGTCAAATCTACAAATTAGTGTCTCTTCAACATGAGAGGATGTTATGACTCCAATATTGGAAGATGGTGTAGCTTCACAATTCAATTGTCTTCTTGAGCGTAAGAATCTCATTCATCCTCTTTGTCTTTCCAATTCTTCCTCTTTGTTTCTTTGTATCGGTGGTTCTTGATCCTCTTCGAAAGTCAATTCTTCATTATTGCTTTGCAATATTCTTTGTTCACATAGTAGTTTCATTTTATCTCTTTTAATTGCCAAATCTCTCTCCCTATCTTCATTTTTTTTAGTTTTTGGTTTCTTCCTTGGCATGATGATGATTTCTACATGTCAAATTATTCAAACATCTAAATTACTTACAATGTGTAAATTACAAATTATTCAAATACATATAAAAATTATAATTATTTGAATGAATAGACAATATATATCAAACACCTTGCCAAATTTCTAACCATTTCGAAATAACATTTCATTCAAACATACAAATTTTAGTGAATTCACTATATATTAAATGACATGTCAAATTATAATCAAATTTGTATCTATATATCAACAAACAATATTTAAAATGGATTGCACTAACCTTTTCTATACAAGGAATATTCAAAAAGTCTTCAAATTACATATCTAGTGATTGAATTTGGTGTTTGCTAGCTTCAAAAAGTCTTGAAATAGTGTTTGTTATGTTGAAACTTGTGATTTCTATCAGAATAACAGTAAGCACAATAGACCGAAAGCAGACAATTGATGAAATGGGCCCCAAAGTTTCTTTTTGACCATTTTTGAGTGATTTCACATAGTGCGTATGCACTATAGCATGTACGCACTATAAAGCACATACACACTATAGTGCATATGCACTATGTCAAAACATGTAACTCTCTATCCTAACTACTCTCTCTCTCCCTACTCTCTCTCCCCTCTCCCATCCACTACTCTCTCTCGCTCTCCCTCTCCCTCTCCCATCGCCTATTCTCTCTCACTCTCCCACTCCTACTCCCTCCCATCGACTACTCTCTCCCATCCCCTACTCTCTCTCCCCTCTCCCACCATCTACTCTCTTCCATTCCCTACTCTCTCTCCCCTCTCCCATCCCCTACTCTATTTCTCTCTCGCTCTCCCTCTCCCATCCCCTACTCTCCCTCTATCACCCTCTCTCTTCTCCCATCCCCTACTCTTTAGATCTCTCACACACACTCCCATCCTCCCTCTCCCATTGCCTACTATCTCTCTCTCCCCCATCCCTATACTCTCTCTCATAGTCCCTCCCATCCTCTACTCTCACTCTCTCTCCCATCCTATTCTCTCTCTCTACCACCTCCTACTCTCTCCCATCACCTACTCTCTCTTACACACATTCCCATTCCCCCCCTCTCTCTCCCTCTCCCACCATCTAATCTCTCTCTCCCATCTGCTTCTCTCTCTCTCTCTCTCTCTCTCGCGGGCTACTTTGTCTGTCCCCTCTCTCATCCCCTAAACTCTCTCTTTTATAGATACAAACTCCCATCCCCCTCTCTCTCTTTCTCTCTCCTCTCCCATCCCCTACTCTCTAGATCTCTCACACACACTCCCATCCTCCCTCTCCCCTTATCCCACTCCCTCACCCACTGCCTACTCTCTCTCTCTCTCTCTCTCTCTCTCTCTCTCTCTCTATCTCTCTCCCCCTCTCTACTCTCTCTTTCCCATCCCTTGCTCTTACTCTCTCTCTCTCTCCCATCCACAACTCTCTCTTACTCTCTCTCACACTCTCTCCCATTCTTTCACTTTGTATCTCCCATCCCATACACACTCCCTCTACCACCCCCTACTCTCTCTCTCACTCTCTCCCATCCTTTTACTCTATCTCTCACATCCCATACTCTCTCTCTGCCACCCCCTACTCTCTCTCTCTCTCACTCCCTCTCATCCTTTCACTCTATTTGTCCCATCTCGTACTCTCTCTCTGCCACCCCCTACTCTCTCTCACACTCTCACACTCTCTCCCATCACCCCCTCTCTCTTCTTTCCCATCCCCTACTCTCTAGATCTGTCACACACACTCCCATCCCCCTCTCTCTATTTCCCTCTCCCTACTCTCTCTCACACTCTCTCCCATCCCCTACTCTCTCTCACACTCTCTCGCATCCCATACTCTATCTCTCCCCTCTCCCATCCCCTACTCTCTCTCTTTCATAGACACACACACTCTTATCCCCCCACTCTCTTCTCTCCCATCCCCTACTCTCTAGATTTGTCACACACACTCCCATCCCCCCTATCTCTCTCCCTCTCCCTCTCCCGCTCCCTCTCCTACCACCTACTATCTCTCTCTCTCAAGTTCTCTATCTCTCTCCCTCTCTACTCTCTCTCTCTCTTGTCCCTTACTCTCACTCTCTCTCTCCTATCCCCTACTCTCTCTCACACTCTCCCATCCCCTACTATCACACACACTCTCTCTCTCCCATCTCGTACGAGCTCTCTCTACCACCACCTACTCTCTCTCTCACTCTCACACTCTCTCCCATCCCTTACTCTATCTCTCTTACACACATTCCCATTCCCCCTCTCTCTCTCCCTCTCCCACTACCTACTCTCTCTCCCCCATCCCCTACTCTCTCTCTCCCCTCTCCCATCCCCTACTCTTTCTCTTTCACAAACACAAACACACTCCCATCCCCCCTCTCTCTCTCCTCTCCCATCCCCTACTCTCTAGATATGCCACACACACTCCCATCCCCCCTCTCTCTCTCCCTCTCCCACTCCCTCTTGCACCACCTACTATCTCTCTCTCTCTCGTACTCTCTCTCCCTCTCTACTTTCTCTCTCCCATCCCATACTCTCTCTCTCTCTCTCTCTCTCTCTCTCTCTCTCTCACTCTCTCTTCCATCCCCTACTCTCTCTCACACTCTCTCCCATCCCCTACTCTCTCTCTCTCTCTCTCTCTCTCTCTCTCTCTGCCCCATCCCCTACAAACTCTCTCTTTCACCCCCTACTCTCTCTCAAACTCTCACACTCTCTCCCATCCCCTAATCTGTCTCTCTTACACACATTTCTATCCCCCCCCCTCTCTCTCTCTCACTCCCTCTCCCACTACCTACTCTCTCCCATACCCTACTCTATCTCTCTTACACACTCTCATTCCTCCTCTCTCCCTCCCACTTCCTCTCCCACCACCTACTATCTCTCTCTCTCTTCTCTCTCTCTCTCTCACTTTCTCCCTCTCTACTCACTCTCTCCCATCCCCTACTCTCACTCTCTCTCTACCACCCCTATTCTCTTTCACACTCTCACACTCTCTCCCATCCCCTACTCTCTCTCTCTCTTACACACACTCCCATCCCCTCTCTCTCTCTCCCTCTCCCATTTCCTACTCTCTTTCTCTCCCATCCCCTACTCTCTCTCCCCTCTTGCATTCCCTACTATCTCTTTCACACACACACACCCATCTCCCCTCTCTCCTCTCCCATCCCCTACTTTGTCTCTCACTCCCTCTTTCTCTCCCACTCCCTCTCCCACCACCTACTCTCCATCTCTACTCTCTCTACTACCCCCTACTCTCTCTCTCTCTCTCACACACACACACACACACACACACATTTACATCCCCCCTCACTCTCTCTCTCCAACTCCCTCTCCCATTGCCTACTCTCTCCCCCATCCTCTACTCTCTCTCAAGCTACTCTATCTCCCCCCTCTCCCATTCCCTACTCTCTCTCTTTCACACACATGCACTCCCATCCTCCTCTCTCTTGCTCTCCCTCTCCCACTTTGTCTCCCACTGCCTACTCTCAATCTCTCTCTCCCCATCCCCTCCTCTCAATCTCTCTCTCCCACCTTATACTCTCTCTTTTCCACCCCTACTTTCTCTCACACTTCCTCTCTCTCCCATCCCCTACTTTCAATCTCTCTCCCCCATCCCATACTCTCTCTTTTCCATCCCTACTTTCTCTCACACTTCCTCTCTCTCCCATCCTGTACTCTCTCTACCTCCCCTACTCTCTCTAACACTTCCTCTCTCTCCCATCCCATACTCTCTTTTCCACCCCTACTCTTTCTCACTTCCTCTCTCTGATCCTATACTCTCTCTACCACTCCTACGCTTTCTCACTTCCTCTCTCTTCCATCTCCTACTCTCTCCCCTCTCTCATCCCCTACTTTCTCTCTCTCTCTCTCTCTCTCACACACACACACACACACACACACACACACACACAACCATTCCCCCCCCCCCCCCCCAACCCTCCCCACTCTCTCTTGCTCTTTCTTTGCATATTCTATGCATTATTTAGGTCTAATTAGTGTGTGTGCACTATAGCACACATGCGCTATTGAGACCAAAATTCAAATGCTTTAAATAGTACATGTGCGCTATAAGGTGTATGTACTATTGAAAGCTTTGCATTAAAACCAAGCCTAAGGCTTGGTTTTTCCTTGGAGATCCAACCCAAAGGTTTGTAGATTATAAATAGGTCTGAGACGTGTATTCCAACAAACATACAAAAAAATATTGATTTTTCTTGTGTGCTTTCCTTCAATATTCCTCGTGGTTGGGCATCCATAAGATCAGGTTACATGACATTTTAGGTCTCTCCGTTAGCTATATAACCATATAATTTATTTTTAATTTGAACTATTTCAAACCTTTCATCTATACTTTCTTTTGAACGTATGTTTATTTTTTGTCAAAAACCACCATGTACTAATTGGGCTATAGATGTTAGCTAATTCATCAAATTTTGCAACAACTTAGTTGTTTAGAAACTAGATTCCATTCTACACTTTGAAAAAAAAAATTTTTGATTTTAGATTAATTTTCAATTATTTCTAGGGGGAACACAGATATTTCACATTTTTGGGATGTGTCTAGTTAAAAAATTCATTATAAAAAAAAATACACCTTATAAAATTACTTGAAAAATCTGGGATAAACTACATAGTGTTAAGTAACTTTTGACTAGAGCGATTAAAGAATTTCAAAAAAAAATTAAAATATTAGCGGGGCCACACTTTGTACTATGTTATGTTTTTTTTGGAATAAACAATACCACTTTTTGTGGCCCCCTTTTTTGAGGACCTAAAACTAAACCATTTTGAAAAAAAGTTAGTAGTTTAGAAACTAGATTCAAAGGACTACAACATTTGTTTTTTTCATATCTTAAAATTTTGAGCGTAACTATCTTCAAATTCTTGTTGAAGTTTAAAAATCACTGATTTCAGGAAAAAGGTGTCCACTTATAGCCCCTTTTGGCACCACAATTTGGTGCACTTACCCAAAAAGTAGGTACTCTATGATGTAATGCATATTTTTGTTGATGCTTTTAATATACAAAATTTTGATAAAGATGTGCCAATCATCACCTAGCTTGTAAATGTAGTTGATCAAGTCAATGCTAGAAATATGTAGTCAAATGAAAAATTGATGGATTGGTCTACAAGAATATTTGAAAAAAAGGTTGTGGACAAAGTTTCCATAACCATTACTGAGAAGAAAGTACAATTAGAGGAGAAAATATAGGTTATGATAGAACTAATTGAAAAGGTACAACATTTTTACAACATTTTATCAAATGTGCCAAGATTCACAAGTGTTTTTCAGGCATAAATAAACCAAATTCAAGTTGAGATGAAGAGATCCAACAATATTATTTTAGAGTCAATGAGATCTAGCATAGATATTTACAATAATCTACTAAATTCTCAAGGCATATTGGTCAAGATTTAGTCAGCTGACAGTAATATGAGATGTAAAATGATCTCTACTCAAGAACTGATAATACCTCATTTGGAGGTCATGCAAAGGGAGTCAAAATCATCCTAGGATCTTATCAAAGAGGATCACAATATTTTAATGGCTAACAACTTAATTGATTTAGCTACAAGACTATAATTGTAGAATCACATTTTTGAAGCAAAAAGAACCACATGGGATCATGCACTTTGCTTGATCACCCAAGTTCACAAAATGTTTATTGAAAAATATGGATTGTTGCCACCCATTCCAACCAAACAGTTGTGACATAAAAATTCCAAAACAAGGGGGAAATAGATTTCAAAGGGGGAATTGGAATTGGGAAATAGATGTGACATATTCATTTTACATTATTTATTCATTATTCATTTTTGGCATTAGTGATAAGATTTAGGGGAAATTTTATGTCATATTGTATTTCTAACAATGTAAATATGACAAAGTGTTTTTTCCACTAATGTCAAAAGGGGACATTATTCGTATCTCTAAAGCTATTGTTATCTATTAGTGTTAAACACTATCATTTACAAGGTAGAGTTTACATAAAAGTTAGGAATAGAACATATTTTAAGGTAATGTGTTTTCAAGCTGACATGGATAGAATATTTAATATTTGTATAGGTTTTTATAGAGAGTTTAGGTCTGAATAATGTGGATTACTTATCCCTATGTTTTGTGATCAACGATTTAGAGGGAGAGGCTATTATGGAAGGATCTAGAAAACTCTTTATGAAACTCTTTAAATATATGGGATCTTAACCTAGATAATGTCATGTAATATGGCATGAAGAAGAGAAGTGTATGCATGTAAACATGGAGTAATATTGTATTAGTAAAGTGAAGGATCGAGATCACTTTAGAAGTTAGTGAAAGGATTATGTTATCACTTAATAGAGAAAGTGACCTAATCATAGAAATGAAGTGAAAGGGGAGGACACGTATTATAGGATCAAAGAAGAAGATCAATCAGCAAGGAGAAGACTCAAAATCAGCTTATAGAGCACACTAAGAGTTAGATACTAAATAAGTTCCAACTAAATTGAATCAGGGTAAATCTCTTAACATAGTGGTCTTAACATATCTTTTTAAATCTCCTAATAGAGTCCATACTTTGTTCTAAGTATTAAATCCTTTAATAAGGTGAGACCTAGCAGTCTCTTAAGCTTTTAATAGGGTAGACCCCTCAAAGGTTAGATCATATTTTATGATTAAATAACCATAATAGGTTAACTTTATTACTACAATAGTGAATATTTGTGTTTGTCATCCCCACCCTAGTTTTACCTTCACATTGGAGGGTTTTTGGGTAACCAATATTCTATTTTGTGTTTATTTTCATACATGTGATAGATCAGATTTACATGATACAATAAGTTCATTATTACAAGTTTTTTCATACATAGGATAACTAGTGAATGTGTGAATGAATTGGTTCTCTAAGAGAAGCTTAAGAGCTTGGAGATTAGATGTTAGAGATGGAGTCTTTTAAATTGGACAAGGTTATTGACAATCAAGTTATTGACATCCAACTCATACTACAAAAACTTGATAAACCAAGACAAGATCTAAAGGATTCCCTAAAAAGGAGAAAGGAAATTGATATACAAATAAAACAATTTTCTTATGAATAAGTTGGTATTGAACAATTCTTTGAATCAATCACTCTAATTGACAAAGCATTTTTAGATCTACTTGAAAAGAACAAACTCTTGAATGAAGAAATAAGAGGATTGAAAAGAGAACATGAAATCCAATCAATAAGAGTATGTGAAGTGAGTAAAAAAATAAGAAAGCTAAAGAAGATAGGACTATTGTTGAGTAATGGCTACAAGACTTGGAGAAAGCATATTAGATGTGTAGAAGCTCACAAACACACAAATGGACATGATGAATCAACCTATTCTTGCAAATTAGGAAATGAATCACATGGATGTGGAATTTGAAAATCTCAAATCACAAAAGGAAATATTGAAGAATTCATTGAAAATTAAAAAAGAATATATGTAGAGATTCAAGAAACCTAAAGAGGCAATGAAGTACTTTGAAGAGATTATGAATTCATCTAGCTATTCTAATGGGTCATAAAATTCATGCACTGAACAAGAAGAATCATCTAGGAATTGAGAGTTGAGGAATGCAAAAGCAATGGACAAACCAACATGCTATCACTATGGAAAACTAGGTCATACTGCAAACATGGTATACAAAAATTCTAAACTAGGTCAGTTAAATCCTTTAATCAGGTGGACTTAATAGTATTTTGCTAAATCTCTTAACAGAGTGCATAGTTCATTGTATGTTTCTAAATCCTTTAACAAGATGGACCGCATAGTCCTTATTTCTCCTAATAGGGAAGATCAATAGAAGTGGTCAATTTTAAACCCGAATAGGTTAATTTTATATTGTAGTACTAAAGCTTGTGGGTATCATCCCCACCTAGTTTTACTTTCTAATTTGAAGGTTTCTAGGTCACCATATCTTGTGTCAAAGTGTTATGAATGTTTTATAGCTTTCATTCTTTCATGCATGCAATTTGACCAAAATAGTATATGAAGGATTGATTGGTGAAGTAAGATAAAGTTTTATTGGTTCCTGATTCACCCCTCTCCTCTTAGTAACCTAGTCTACCTTAAACTTCCCACAATTGGTATAAGAGCTTTTGGTTCTCACAGAAGTAGTTTGATAGCTTGACATAAGATTAGAGGTAATGGAGCTATACAAGCTAGATAAGGCTATTGAGAATGAAAATTTGGCTCTGGAATTGGCCATTGGACCACTCAAGAAAGAAAAGGAGAAACTTCTCAATCATTGAAAAGAAGGAAAGGTCTTGTAGTGCAAAAGGATGAAAATATCTATATTGAAGAAAGAATTGAAGACCTGTGTCTAGAAAGAAATTTAGATGAAGGTGATGCAAAAATCATAGACCTACTAGAAAAGAGTTGCAATCTTCAAGAAGAAGTTAGAAAAATGAAAAGAGAACAAGACATCCAATCAACTAGATTATGTGAACTCATGGAAGAGAGAAAAAAAAGCCAAAGAAGTGATAGAAGAGAAGGATAATGAAATTCAATAACTACACCTTCAGTAAGAAGACTTTATTAATCAACTCAATGATGCAAATCAAGAGCTTATCAATCTAAGGATAGAGAATGAAAGATTACAAAATGATCTCGGCATTGAAAAGTAAACCAATGAGAGAATGATGAAATCTCAAGAAATCATGAATCAATTGAATGAGAAAAGTCAATATAGACACAAAGGATATAAGTTGGATTAGGATATATAGAAGAAGTTGAATCATCTCAGCAGGGAGCTCAAAGGAAAAAAAAGGCTTACTTGCAATCATTGTGGTAAGATAGGTCATATATCAAAAAAATGTTGGAGCTAGCAACGGTAAAGAAAAAATCAATGGAAAGTGTTATAGTTGCAACAAGCATGGACATAGAGGAAGTAAATGCACAAAGAAATGTAAGTTTGAAGGAAAGTGTCACTATTACAAGAACACAAGGACACAAATCTTTAGAGTGCAAAACCAAGAAATAGAACCCAGTAGAACAAACTGTGAAAGCAATATCTAGATGAGATTACAATGCGTGGTGTAGATGTCACTAATGTGGTGAGTTTGAGCACATCAGAGAAAACTATGTGAAACATCACATGAGGAAAAGAGATACCACAAAGACATGTTTGATTTGTATAGAACTTGGACATCTTGCCAAGAATTGCATGAACACAAAATGAATTAAAGATGAAAAGAAAGCCAAAACTAACAACATTAGAAAACAAATGAGGCAAAAATGGGTACCAAAATCTCCAAAGAATTCAAGAAAAAATCATAAAGTGAATGAAAACCATGTCAATGAGTTGGGTGCCACAATCATTTCAACTTAGTTCCCTATGGAGATCACTAGAACTATGATTTAGAAGAAGTCACCTAACAATAGCTCTAGTCAACAAGTAGAAAGATCCATATCAGTATTCAAGATGCAAGATGATCACTGAGTGATGATGGAAATTCAATGCCCTTATGAGAAAGGTTGGGTTGCATATTGTTTTAGGTTGTAGATGTTGAGTTGATAACTCTATCGAGTACCAAGGTTAGACTGAATGGTGGTAATGTTATTGAGTTTGAAGTTCTCTGAGTTGGTAGTTCCTATTGAGTTAGGAGACCTTACTGAGTTGAAGATGTCCTCTAAGCATTAAAGACCAAACTCAATGCAGAACAACCTATCACCGAGCGAGTATATGTACAAAGCATTACTAGTAATTGAAAGGAGGAAATTCATTAAAAGGAAGAAATTGAATGAATTATTTCACTATAAATTTTTAGAGCACAGAGTGAAGAGAAAATTTAGAGTTTCCAAAGCAATTTGAGCAATTTTTGTTCAAGATTTTCCCATTTTTAAAACCCTACCAAGCAATGACATCTTCAAGGAGAAAAGTGAAGAGCTGATTAGAAATGTTGGTTTGTGGAGTGGATTGCAAGGCTCCCACATTCAAGCTGAGTCCAACAATTGTAGAGACATTAGACCCTATTGATGCACAATCACAAATTCCACCCAAGGTACTTCTTGTCCATGATATCTATTTGTTATATCATTATTCTATTCAAGAACTTGGAACCCTGAAAATGAATGAAGCATTCAATGAGCTATCTATGGATGAAATTCTCAAACCTGAGCACAATCATTTGGAATCAAAGGGTTTAACACATATTATTCATATACTAAGGGACTTTCAAGTCAATTTGATTAGATTTATTCTAAGAAGAATTCACAATGGGTATTTTTGGCTAAATCACCCTATCTTGATAACAAAGAAGATGATACATAGAATCACTACACTACTAATGTTGAATAAGGATAAGACCACTAATGTTAGAATTCTTTAGAATAACTGAGAGGGGGTGGGGGGGGGGGGGGGGGGGGGGGGGTGACATTAGTTATTCAAGGTCCAAATGCCCTATTAATATCTTTGAAATACTTTTAATGATTCCATACCCTTTTCATCTGTTCAAACCTAAATCAGTTATATAAGAAAATTACTGTAAATCAACATGCAAAGATAAAACATTGAAGATCAACACATGACACAATGATTTACGTGGAAACCCAATTTGGGAAAAACCACCAGTAACATGCTACTTGATTCTCACTCTTCTGAAGTGATGCCCTGTTAAAAGCCTGCCTTGTTAAAGGCTTACAACACACTGTTAAATGTGACCTTGTTAGAGGATTTCACCAAACTATTAGGAATGGGCCTAATTAAAGGTCTTTAGAACATTCACTTGGAATGTCACCCTGTTAAAGGATTTATCTAATGGCTGTTAAACAAACCTAAGTCCATAGGATTTATCTTACTATTACAATTGCTAGAAAGTAACTATAATGGTCTTTTGACTAGATATAACTTACAACATACTTTGTAGATTTCAGATCACTCTTTCAGTTCAATCTTTATGCTTGGCCTCAATCACTTCAACTTTGACTACATGTCTCCCTCTCAAGCCTCATCTCCTTGAGTCTTCTTACTCATTCTGCAAATATAATCATCCTTGTGGTCGTCTATCCAAATAGAGTTCCTATGCTATCTTCTCCTTAGCACATTCTTCAGCATTTCATGCTTTTATGCTTGACCACAACTCTCTCTCTCACTATCCCCTCTCGCTCTCTTTCTTTGTTAATTTATGTCTTCTTATATAGAATTCTGATTTGTCTTTGCCACTCAATTATCCCTTTCCAATCTTAGGGTTTCAAAATGGATTAGGTAGGATACAATGTATCTACCCCATATCTTGTTCTCTTTTAGAAACTTTGCCAGTTGTATCTTTTAAAAATGTTCTACATGGTGTTATGTTCCACCAACTCATCATTCTTATCTTCCTTTTAATTCACAGATTTCTAGATAACAACCTTGTCGGCTTAGATCTGATGAATCTTCGATTTCCAAAATAATGCAGCAACTCAACATTATTGAGTTACTGGTGCTCGGCACCTCTGTGTTACTCGGCACCTATACTTGCTCGGCACTTGGTTCTTCTCAACACTTAACTAGGAATTTTCTCAGCTCCTTCTCTCTAATGAACTTAGTTTGAGCTTTACAAAAGGCTTAGCTAAAACCTTAGATCTTTGATATGTTTCAGTGTGCCCTTTCTTTGTATCTTTTAGTATGTCATCCAATACACTTTTTCATCAATGGCTTAGCTGATCCTTGTACTTCATTACAACATCATAACTTCAACCTTTCTCTAGTTGTTCTAGTTACATCTTATTGATTGCCTCCACTTTAACAATTAACTAATTGATAGTATTTGGATCACTAAAGCAATTGACATTCCTGCAAGTAGCAAGTTGGACATCAATGAAAAAACAATGATTGAGGAAATTCTTTACCACTTTCATATATTATTCCAACAATCTCCCTCAAGTTTTCTTATGATTATTTCAATCATTTCTAACAATCTCCCTCTTTGGCATTGATGGCAAACCAAACTGATCAAGTAATCAATTTAGTTACCACCAAGATTGTATATGTTAGCTTGCTGCATTTTCACTACTGATCTCATATATCTCCCTCTTTCATATATATCTCCCTCTTTCTTTGCATTGATCAGTTTTCTACATATTTCTCTCTTTGACATAAATGCCAAAGATGTAGCATCTTTATCATACAAGATATAAGCTTTGGCTTCTTGTTGTTTTTCTCCCTCTGTCACCATGCTTGTGACTGATTTGGAGTTTCTGTTCCTGCTATCATCCTTTCCATCAACCTGTTAATATTTCAATGATTTATTCCTATTGATGCAAGACAGCTTCCTTCTTGCCTTAAATTGCTTGACTTAGGGGTATAACCCCCAACTTGCCTCTAAGATATTCATAGGCATCCTTGGGCAACGGTTTGGTGAAGATATTTGCAGTTTGTTCCTTTATGTGAATGTATTCCAATTTCACTTGTTTTTCTTCTACCAATTCTCTGACATAATGATACTTGATTGCGATATGCTTGGTTTTTGCATGCATCACTGGATTTTTGGATATATTTATAGCGCTTGTATTATCACAATACAATATCACCAGTTTTGTTACTTCTTCTTTCATTCCATTCAATAGATGTGTGAGCCATACAATGTTTGTACAATTGACTGCAGCTACCACATATTCTGACTCTGCAGTGGACTGGGATATACATGTTTGTTTCTTGCTAGTCCAGGTAACCAGCCTTTTGCCTAGAAATAATGCACCTCCACTTGTGCTTTTTCTATCATCAATGTTTCCTCCCCAGTCTGTATTTGTGTATGCATTGAGTTCAAATTCTCCATTCTTTTTGTAGTATAGACCAAAGTCATTAGTTCCTTTAAGATATCTCATTATTCTTTTTACTACTATGAGATGATTTTCTTTAGGATTAGTAGAGAACCTAGCCACTATTCCAACTGCTAATGCTATGTTTGGTCTACTATGTACAACGTATTGTAGTTTTCCAATCATGGATCTGTACATTGTTTGATTGACTTCAGCTGACTCATCATTTTTGGATAGCTTATTTCTTGTGGCCATTGGTGTGCTGACTGGTTTGGATACCTCCAATCCAAACGTTTTAAGAATTTCTTTGATGTACTTTGATTGTGTAACAAATATTCCATGTTTGAGTTGATGTACTTGCAATGCAACAAAAAATTTGATTTCTCCAAACATAGACATCTCAAATTCATGTTTCATTTTGTTAGAAAATCCTTTACAAAGTACTTCCTTACCACCAAACACTATGTCATCCACAAAGATTTCAAATACAATAATGTCTTTACCTTCTTCTTCTTTGATGTACATGTTGTTGTTATCATCAGTTCTTTCAAATCCAATTTGCACTAGATACTTGTGAAGTCTCTCATACCATGCTCTAGGTGCTTGTTTCAAACCATAGAGTGCTTTATGTAACTTACACACCATATCCCTTTTGTTTTCATCAACAAAACCTTCTAGTTGTTCAATGTAGACTTCTTCGTCTAGTATACCATTTAAGAAGGCAGACTTTACATCCATTTGATAGACTCTAAAATATTTGTAGGCAGCATATGCAAGTAAAGTTCTTACTCCTTCCATTCTAGCTATAGGAGCAAATGTTTCTCCATAGTCTATTCCTTCTTCTTGAGCATAACCCTTACATACTAGTCTAGCTTTGTTTCTGGTAATCTCACCTTTCTCATCTAGTTTGTTTTTGAATACCCATTTGGTGCCAATCACATTTTTGTCAGTTGGTCTTGGAACCAAACTCCAGGTTTTGTTTTTTCTTATTTGATCAATTTCTTCTTCCATAGCTTTATACCAGTCATCATCTTGTAATGCACCATATATTGTCTTGGGTTCAGATTTGTTGATCAGACATGATTCATGTCTTAGTTTATTCCTTGTCATTGGTCTTGCATCTTTGTCACCAATTATCTGTTCAGCAGGGTGATGTATTTTTACATATTTGGATAATCTTGGCTCTATCCTTGTTTCCATATTTGATCTTTCAGATTCAGGATCACTATGTACTTCATTGTCAGGTTGTTCTTCATTATGTGTACTGTCTTCATAATCAGATTGTGCATTTTCTTCATTCTATAACTCGGCTTCTGAATGCAACTCGGCATTCACTGGTTGTGAATCGGCTGAAACTGACACTTGTTGTTGATTTTCAATTTGATTGACATCATCCTCATTAGCATTCATTCCTTCATAGGAATATACAATGGTTCTGTAATCTTCCATTTTCTTTAGTTCTTCAGCTTGGACTTTTGTGTGCTCATCAAAATTTACATTTGCACTTTCCACAATTTTGTTAGTGTTAATATTTAAACACTTATAAGCCTTACTTTTTGTGGAGTAACCAAGAAATATACCTTCATCACTTTTTGCATCAAATTTTCCATTTCTAACATCTTTAAGGATAAAACATTTGCAACCAAACACTTTGAAATGTTTTACATTGGGTGAGTAACCATACCATAATTCAAAAGGTGTTGTATTTGTACCTTTCTTAACTTGTACTCGGTTCAGTGTATGAACCGCTATAATTACAGCTTCTCTCCAGTATTTTAGAGCAACATTCTTTTCCATCATTAATGTTCTGACACAGTCAATTACAGATCTGTTTCTTCTTTCAGCAATTCCATTCTATGGGGGAGTTCTAGGAGCTAACATTTGTCTTTTGATTCCATTGTCATTACAGAATATCTCGAATTCATTTGATGTAAATTCACCACCTCTATCTGATCTCAGGCATTTCAAGCTTTTTCCAGTTTCCTTTTCAATTCTAGCTACATACCACTTGAATATTTGAAAAGCATCAGATTTTTGTTTTAAGAACATAACAGTCATCATCCTGGAATAGTCATCAACAAATAGCATTATGTATTTATCTCCTCTATAGCTTTGTATTTCCATTGGACCACATAAGTTAGTGTGAACTAACTCAAGTTTCTCTTTAGATGTATAGTTCTTGCTTTTGAAACTTGACTTTGTCATCTTTCCTAGCTGACATTGTTTACACATGATATTATCAGGCTTCTTCAATTTTGGTAAACCTTTGACTTTCCTCATTTTACTGATGTTGACTAGATTACCAAAATTGACATGACATAATCTTCTATGCCATAACCATTCATCATCAAATCTTGCAAGTAGACAAGAAACATCATCCATATCAAGGTAAAACAAATTACTCTTTGTTTGATCTCCTTTTCCTATCAATTTTCCATCATTGTCATAGATTT
Organism: Cupressus sempervirens; assembly: GCA_028749045.1. NCBI lineage: Eukaryota > Viridiplantae > Streptophyta > Pinopsida > Cupressales > Cupressaceae > Cupressus > Cupressus sempervirens. The sequence goes on along the minus strand of CM053792.1, from coordinate 732,410,926 downwards.
TTGCAGTTTTGTTTCCAAATTCCACTTTGCAGCCTATATTTCCTAACTGTGAGACACTCAATAAATTCTAGTTTAATCCTTCAACATAGTATGCATTGTCACATGAAATTTGTTCTGTGAGCTTAATGGAACCTTTTCCTTTGATTTGACATGGAGCATCATTACCAAATCTAACACTATTTCCATCATACTGAGTAAAGTTAACAAACTTACTTTTGTCTCCTGTAATGTGATGTGAGCATCCACTATCTATGATCAACCTGTCATTCTTGTTTATACATGTCACCAGTGCTATGGCTTCTTCTTCATCAGATTGGTCCTTCATGGCTACATAAACAACTTCATCATCATTGTCATCATAATTTTATTCAACAATATAACACTTCTTACCTTTTTCTTTGTAATCTATCTTTTCATCATCTCTTCTGTTCTTGTATTTGTTGCCTTCCTTGGAATCCTTTTTCTATGGACACCTTGCAGCAATATGACCTACTTCATTGCAATTGAAACAAATGATAGGCATCTTACCTTTGAACTTTCCTTTGCCCCTGTGAAATCGTCTAGCGAGCAATGCTTCCAATTGTTCCACATCTTCCTCATCAATGCTATTGTCACTAGATACATACTTCATTTTTCTTCCTTTCTTTGATTTCACCTGTTCGGCATCTTTCAGTGATAACTTGGCCTTAAAAGTAGATTCAACATTTTCAGGTTTATAGTTGTCAAAGTTAGATAACTCAAATGCAGTGAGTCTACCTATTATACCTTCAAAGCTTAGATTATTTCCTAGTATACATCATAGCTCTTGTATTATTGATACTCTAATAGCATAGATAGGGAGAAAGGTTCTTAAGAACTTAATATTAACAGTATCTTCATCCAATTGACCATTCAAGCATCTTATTGCACTTACCACTCCTTTATTCTTGCACCATACTGAGTAGCATTCTCATTTTCTTCCATTTTCATGTCATCAAACTTTCCTCTAAGACTTTCTCTTTTTGCTCTTTGTACATTCTGATCTCCTCCATAGATGTCTAATAGAGCTTTCCACATTTTGAATGCAGTGTCACATCCTTTGATATCATCAAATTCAGCATAGATGAGTGTAGAGGCAATTTCCAGCATTGTCTGGTTGTGTTCTTGCTTGTTCTTCACGTCTTCTGCAGTAGGAGCACTTGTTGGATCTACATGTTCAGTGACAATTGAATTTTGGGCATAATCTCCTATGGATCCAAGATGTAGCTTCATCAAACTTTGCCATGCAACAAAGTTGTCTTTGTTGAGCTTGGAACTTCTCTTTTTGGCATTTTGATCTTTTCTGCTAGTAGTCACTTTAAACTGAATCAGCAGTCAGGGTCTGATACCAATTGTTAGAATTCTTTAGAATAACTGGGGGGGGCGGAGGGGGGGGGGGGGGGGGGGGGGGGTGGGGTGTGAATCAGTTATTCAAGGTCCAAATGCCCTATTAATATCTTTGAAATACTTTTAATGATTCCATACCCTTTTCATCTATTCAAACTTAAATCAGTTATCTAAAAAAATTACTATAAATCAACATGCAAAGATAAAACATTCAAGATCAACACATGACACAATGATTTACGTGGAAACCCAATTTGGGAAAAACCACCAATAACATGCTACTTGATTCTCACTCTTCTGAAGTAATGCCCTGTTAAAGGCTTACAACACACTATTAAATGTGACCTTGTTAGAGGATTTCACCAAACTGTTAGGAATGGGCTTGATTAAAGGTCTTTAGAACATTCACTTGGAATGTCACCCTGTTAAAGGATTTATCTAATGGATGTTAAACCAACCTAAGTCCATAGGATTTATCTTACTGTTACAATTGCTAGAAAGTAACGATAATGGTCTTTTGACCTGATATAACTTACAACATACTTTGCAGATTTCAGATCACTCTTTCAGTTCAATCTTTATGCTTGGCTTCAATCACTTCAGCTTTGACTGCTTGTCTCCCTCTCAAGCCTCATCTCCTTGAGTCTTCTTACTCATTTTGCCAATGCAATCATCCTTGTGGTCGTCGATCCAAAAAGAGTTCCTGTGCTATCTTCTCCTTAGCACATTCTTTAGCACTTCATGCTTTTATGCTTGACCACAGCTCTCTCTCTCACCATCCCCTCTCACTTTCTTTCTTTGTTAATTTATGTCTTCTTATATAGAATTTTGATTTGTCTTTGCCACTCAATTCTCCCTTTCCAATCTTAGGGTTTCAAAATGGATTAGGTAGGATACAATGTATCTACCCCATATCTTGTTCTCTTTTAGAAACTTTGCCAATTGTATCTTTTAAAAATGTTCCTCATGGTGTTCTGTGCCACCGGCTCATCATTCTTATCTTCCTTTTAATTCATAGATTTATAGATAACAACCTTGTTGGCTTAGATTTGATGAATCTTCGATTTCCAAAATAATGCAGCAACTTGGCATTATTGAGTTACTGGTGCTCGGCACCTCTATGTTACTCGACACTTATACCTGCTCGGCACTTAGTTCTACTCAGCACTTGGTTTTGCTCGGCACTTAACTAAGAATTTTCTCGGCTCCTTCTCTCTAATGAACTTAGTTTGAGCTTTACAAAAGACTTAGCTAAAACCTTAGATCTTTGATATGTTTCAATGTGCCCTTTCTTTGTATCTTTTAGTATGTCATCAATTACACTTTTTCATCAATGGGTTAGCTGATCCTTATACTTCATTATAGCATCATAACTTCAACCTTTCTCTAGGTGTTCTAGTTACATCTTATTGATTGCCTCCACTTTGACAATCAACTAATTGATAGTATTTGGATCACTAAAGCAATTGTCATTCCTGCAAGTAGCAAGTTTGACATCAATGACAAAATAATGATTGAGGACATTCTTTACCAGTTCCATAGATTATTTCAACAATCTCCCTCATCTTTTCTTATGATTATTTCAATCATTTCCAACAACTAAAACCATAGGTCATGAAGAATTAAAAAAGTAAACTCTTGCTTAATGGGATGGAAGAGGCATGAAGCTTAGTGATGTGATAGACATGGAGTTGAAGTTTGGAATCTATGTTATTGCTCACAAGATATATAGCTCTATGTGGTTGAACAACATGTCATCTAAGGTTGTTCATCTAGCATACAAGGTGGTGAAAAAAAACTCGTCTTTCGACCTTGTTGAGTTGTTGCTGATACAATTCAACAAGAATATGGTGAGTATCAGATTGTCAAAGAACAACCCATGTAAGTTTGGTTCTCTTTTGACATGTCTATTCTTTAACATTTAGAAGTTTTTACCTTCTAAAAGATCTATTGTATGGAGAAAAGGATGATCTATTTTTATATGAAATCAATGAGCACATAGCAAAAATGGGTGATGATTTTAGCAGCATCAGGGATAATTACTTTGAGTCATTTAAGGGAAAAATTTAAAGTAGATTTATAATACAAAGGAAGCTTGTAGAAAACTATGAGCAAGATATCTATTTCATGGTTGATTGTGACAAAGTATATATTCAAGTAGTCAGACCTAGAGTGGCATAGGTTAAGCCTCTAGACTATGAGGTTAATATTGATGACACTAAGAATATCATTAAATCTCTACTGAATGAGCCCGTATATCCTAAAGCCACCTATTTTGGAACCTATGATGAAGCCAAGGAAATAATTAAGCTTGAGATAAAGCTACCTCAAGTAGTAAGTAGAGGAAGAAAGAGGATAAAAATATAATCAAGAATGCAAAATCATCAAGTTCTCCTCTTATGCTTACCGAGGGTAAAGGTGATGATGTTGAAGATGAAGATGAAGAAGATGACGTAGAGGAAATTGAATCTAAAAAGGAAGAACCTCCCAAGAAGAAGGGGAAGGTTATTATAACTAGACCTACTAAGTCCTCCCCTACAATATTTATAAGAAGAGCACTTAAATCCAAAAAGAAGCTAAAGTTAGGTGAAGATGAAGTAGAACAAATTATCTTCAAAAGATCTACACCTATACTTCAAGAAAAAATGGAGAAGATGGAAGAGAGATCTAGCATGGCATGTTTTAAGTCTCTTAAGTATGAGATTAGGAAAGAAGAAGAGAAAAAGAAGATAGAAGATACACTTATGACAAAATTGGCCAAATGTAAGTACTCAGCTTATGAGCTTTCACAAAAAATATCTAATGAACTTTTGAAAGTAGTTAAACCTAGATGGGAAAGTGAAATGAAGACTACAAAGGACATATGTGAATATACTTTGAGAGAGCTTATGCCAAGTCTCAATAAAAAGGAAGTAAAGGAATCCTTGAAGAAGAACAAGAAGAAGCTCAATCTCAAATTTAATACATGTATGATATTACTTAAGGACATTGAATCTATGGTGAAGATAGCTACTACCATATGAAAGAACATCTATGGGTTGCACCAGGGTAAAAGAACAAACCTATGTCACCCTTTTGTAAAGGAAAAGGCTAACAAAAGTATAACTATTCAACTTCAATGACATAATATTGGTATTATTATTTAGAATTTGAAAATGAAGTAAACTAATGAAATGTGTAGAAGTGGAAGAAGTTTAGGATTATATTTTTCAATAATTATTTGGAATAAAAATTGATGTATTTTCCTAATTTTTTAGTTGCTGAAAAACATTGAAAATTAGGGGTCTAGTTCCCACCACAAAATTATATGGAAATAAACTTATTTAAGCTTCATTCCAGACTATGTTGTAGATAACATATATAGCTAGAATAATCAAAAATTTAAAATTGGCTTTAGACCTATATATTCTCTTTTATAATGATTAAAATTTTAACTTACCTAAAATTGATAGTTTTCCTCTCCCACCACATTTTTCAAAACAAATCTATTCTAACCAGAAGAAAAATTATACATTTTATAAGAGTACACTCTTCTCTAGAACGTAATACACCTTTTTAATTTCTTTGATATGATTTAATAGTTTTTTCTTTCTCAAAATTGACATCTTTTCGAGTGTCAAAATACGTGTCTATAGATTTTTTTTATTACAATATACTATATCTAATTAAAATACTATAAACTCTATATTTGACTATTCTTAACTTTGAGATCCATAAAATGGTGTTTAAAAGTTATTAAAAAAAATTCATAAAAAATAGTAAGAGTTATTGAAACCTCATTTTTCTGAAATAATTTTATTTCTTTAGTAATTGGATACAAACTAGTATAAAACATGCATTTAATGGACATTTCCAATTGGAAAAGTGTGAGACCATATATAACTCAGTTAGAATTAATTTATCTAGATCATATGTTTGAACAAAATTGATTTTTAGATAGAAATACTCAAATTAAATCATTCTGATAAGTTAGCCTGAGAAGTGACACAACTTTGTACTTTTACCCACCAACCTAGTGGCTTTGTAGTGCATGTTGATGACAAGGATGATGAAGAAGAAGTAGAAATAAGAGATGATGAAATAGATGATGTTGATCTTGATGATAAGGAGGAAGGACAAGAAGCCACTAAGGAAAGTCTTCCAGAAATATAGAGCATTAAGGAAATTGATGTAGAGAAGATTACAACATTAGTTATGACCCCATTTCCTCACTCTCTAACAAAATTCTTAGTGAAATCAAGCTTAGAAAAGGCTCCTACTAAGTTTTTTGTGGTAACCACTACTACACCAAACACCCAACCAATCTCTAGATCTATATTGCCAAGTATTTCATTGACTGAAGTGTGTAGCACTTCATTTGTCAAGAAACAAGTTCATCTATCATGAGGCTTGACCAAGAAACAATAAGGCATTCCTAGTGTCAGTGCTATTTCTATATTTATCATTATTGCATTTGTTTCTACAATTGTTTCTATTCCAAATGTATCCATAGCCAGTGCAATGACGGTTGACAATGAGTCTCAACTAAGCACTGAAGTTCTAAATAAAGGTAAAGAAATTATTTCTACCATTCTAAAGGTTAAGGGTAAGGAAGAAGAGTAAGAAATGGATCTGGATGAGGACATTGTTATTCCAATTGGGTTATCTCTATCCTCACTCCTGATCAAATGGATACCCTGGGTGAATTCTTGAAGAACAAAGCTAAGGAATAGAAGCTTATAGAAGAAGAAGAAAAATCAAGTCCTTGAGGACATAAATAGCATATTTGTTGATTCTCTTAGTATTGAGGTTGATAGAAAACAACCTATTCTATATCAATTAGCTAAAATTCTCCACAAATATAATGAAGATTTGAATTGATGGGAAAAGCTATTGTAAAGATTTGAAGGAAAGTTTGAAAAAAAAGTGTTAGAGCAAGTTGCACTAAAGATTGCAATAGAACAAGTAGAACTCTCTAACATTCTCGCTACACTAGAAACATCTATCGGTAATATTGTTTCATTATTTGTCAAACTGAGTGACACATCTATCTTCACAAAGGAGATCAAGGATAAATTGTCCAATATAGGTGAGGAAATCAAGGAAAATGCACACTAGCTGTCAGTTGATCCGAGTTATAGTTCTACACATTACACAAGGATTAGATATCTAACAAATCTATAGGAAGAATTATTAACGGAAGAAGCAAGAATCAGGGCCACACTTGTAGAAATTTAGGGCATGATTCTTCGAAACATGGGTGCAGTGTAGAAGTACATTGAACATGCAAAATCTCTCATCAATGATAACAACTTCTTCATAGCTTACCAAGTGATGGAATTATCAAAAAAAGTTTACATAGCCTTTCATGCAAGTAAGGTATTACAAGAGAATGGGGACAAGAGTATGGTACTAATTCTGAGGGTGCACTCTTATTTCTTGTCACATTTTGGTATTAACTTGCAGATATTATACACCTTTCACATTTATGTCAAAAATGGGGAGAAGTAAATGTATTTAATATGCAAAGGTGAGAGAACTGTATATATAAATGAGAAGATTACTATACTCTAGATGTATGTATATAGGAGAGATATATGTATGGGGGAGTAGTATAGTATCATGTAGATACATGTATAGATAAGCAAAAAAAATATCTACAAAAGTAATTTTAAAAAATTAGAAAAATAGAGTATGTTACTGAGCTACAACAACTGGAAGTCAAATCCAAGCTAAAGACATAGTATGGTGATAAAGAAAGTTTTGACATGTAATTTTGAGTAATTAGATTTTTGGTCTAAAAAGTGTTTTTGTTACTAATGCCAAAGGGGGAGATTATTGACATTAAGGTCAATTTGTCTATCAGTGACTCAACACAAATGGTTACATTTCTACTAAGATCTATAGTTGCTACTAAGCTTATCATTCATCCAGTAGTATTAATCAAGTGTCTTGATTTCTACTGAACTAAATAGACTGTTTGCAGTTCATGCCAAGCTGCATAATATCTACCAAGCATCAGAGATAGTTTACACTATAGCCCAAGCATAGCAGTGTCTACCAAGCCGCCCAATGGAAGTGATGAAGAATCTAGTGTTAACCGAGCTCTATAGTCTTAACCAAGCTCTACATTGTCTACCAAGCTCGTAGTGTTAACTTAGTGAATCTAGCTTTGATCGAGTCATGCAGTGTCAACCAAGTGATTCAATAGCTATCGAGTTTCTCAATATTCACTAAGTCACACAATGTTGACTGAGTTTGAGCTACTTGAAAGTTATTAGTATGGACCGAGCTTCAACTTTAAATGAGTGCCAGAGTTTGTGATCATTGATAATATTTTCCATGTATCAGAACATCATTGAGTTTTTCTTCAGAACCCAAGTTACAATAGTTGGGCCGATTTTGTGAATTATGATGAATTTGGTATTGTAGTCGACTCCATAAGATAATGAATTGTATTTTTATATATGTAAAGTATTGTATGATATCAAAAAAAAAAGAATGAGAAGAAGTATAAGGAGTGTATGAGTGTGAATTAAAGAAGGCTACAAGTAGTATAAGGGATAACAAAGATTTATCTATCATAGCTTGGTGATTATTGTAATACAAGGAATCCTATTTAGCAAATTAGAGTTGCAGATCAGAGATCAACCACTGATTCATTCTAATAGGCATATTAGTTAAATTCTTTAACCAGGTGGACTTAACAATCTTTTGCTAAATCCCTTAACAGAGTGCATGTACTTCATTGTATGTTTGTAAATCCTTTAACAAGGTGGATCTCACAGTCCTTATTGCTCCTAATAGAATGGATCACCAGAAGTGGTCAATTGTAAACCTTAACAGGTTAACTTTATACTACAGTACTAAAGCTTGTGGGTATCATCCCCACCCCATTTTTACTTTCTAATTGGAAGGTTTCTGGGTCACCATATCTTATGTCAAAGTGTTATGAATGTTTTATTTCTTTCATTTTTTCATGCATGCAACTAGATCAGAATAATATATGAAGGATTAATTGGTGAAGTAAGATAAATTTTTATTGGTTCCTGATTCACCCCTCCCCTCTTAGTAACCAAGTCTACCTTATATTGCCAATAGTAAATATCACAAAGTGTTTTTTTACTAATGTCAAAGGGGGGAATAATTGGTATCTCTAGCTATTGTTGTCTATTAATGTTAAACACTTAGTCATTTACAAGGTAGAGTTAGACAGTCATCATGTGATCGAGCTACTCTACATAGGTTGAGTCATGTACATAAGAAAGTATGTACCAAGCTCTATAGGAGTTGAGAAAGTGTATGGTCACCAAGTATTTTCTATACGAGCTAAGCTCAACAATGGCCGAATAAGTTTCAAGCATACAAGTGCCAAGTGACAAAATTTGTGCATAGCACAATATAGACCAAGCAATAACCATGTCGTGTGTCAAAAAATAGTAAAGGTTGAGCAATTTAGAGTTTTATGTTCAAGAATGGAAAAAAAATTGAGGTGACATATTCTTGAGTTGATATGGAAGGAATATTTAATATTTGTAGAGGTTGTTACACAAGGTTTACGTGTGAATGACATGGAATACATATCCCTATGTTTTGTGATCAATGATTTAGATAGAGGGGCTTTTATAGAAGGATCTATAAAACTCCTTATAGAACACTTTAAATAGATGAGATCTTAACATAGATCATGTGGTGTAATATGGCATGAAGAAGAGAAATGTATGCATAGGAACAAGGAGCGATATGCAATTAGTGAAGTGAAGGATCAAGATCAATTTAGAAGTTAGTGAAAGGGTTTTGATATCACTTAGCAGAGAAAGTGACCTAATCATAGTAGTGAAGTCGAAGTGGAAGACAAGTATTATTATATCAAAGGAGAGGATCAATTAGCAAAGAGAAGACTCAAAATTAGTTTATAGAGCATACCAAGAGTCAGGTACTGAATTAGTTCGAACAGACTTGAATCAGGATAAATCTCTTAATAGAGTGATCTTAACAGATCTTTGTAAATCTTTTGACAGAGTCCTTACTTTGTTGTAAGTGTTAAATCCTCTAACAAGGTGAGACCTACCAGTTTCTTAAGCTTGTAACAAGGAAGACCCCTTATGATCATACATTGTAACCATAATAGATTAACTTTATTAATGTAGTAGTGAAGATTTGTGAGTTTCATCCCCACCACAGTTTTACCTTCACTTTGGAGGGTTTCTGGATAAAAAAAAATTGTGTTATGTGTTTATTTTCATGCATGTGATAGATCAAATTTACATGATACATGACGTCCATTATTTTAAGTTTTACATGCATAGGATAAGTGGTGAATGTGTGAATGAATTAGTGAAAACTAAAAGTTCTTAAGATTCTAATTCACCCTGCTCCCCTCCTTTCAGTATCTTGATTATTGTTTATACCTCCATCAGTCAACAATACATATTCATATAATACATGATAAACCACATATTCAAAATTATATATAAAAAAAGATTCACTTCCACTTCTAAAAACAAAAAAATCATCTAATCATTACATAAGGACAAAGATGACTTACACGATAGTAGACACCTTTCTAATATTTGTGTTTTATCAAAATATCAAATTAAAGTTACTCCTATGATCAGATAGGATGAATACTATTTTATCTTCCAATGAAAGCAACGCATTACGAAGATTTTTTTTCTTTTAATTAAAATTGAATAGTCTTGATATGAATTATCTTTTAGTTTCGTGATCAAATTATCTTAACCAAAATTATTAATGACAAGACTTCAGAGAAGTTAAATAGATTTGGAAAGAATATGTTATTCTACATTAGGACAGCTTAAACAGCACATATTAAGATCACTTGATTTTCAGACTAGAATATTAAATAATCAAAATTAACTTATTTTTCCAAACTTAATTTATACCCTACTTTATTTAAGGATAACCCTCTACAATTGCCTCATTCCATAGCACTGTCCCAAAATATTTGTGAAAACATTTCCTGCCATACAATCTCAATAAAAATCAAATAATTTGTCTCGTAGACATGACAGAGAACAAATCTTCTGAAGAGAACTTCTTTGTCGACTTTAATTCTCACCATCTGTAAGCAATCAACACACCAAAACAATTGATTCCAATTTGCATTAAAACAGTTCAAAACACACATAAAATCAACAATGAAATCAAATGGAACTCACTTTGAGACGAAGATACGGAAGATTGTGTGAGGAGAAACAAATAAAGAAGAATTCATAACCTCGAATCCCTCTCTTTCTACAGCTAAAACTCAAACCTATAAGCATATTAGATCAGTGAAGTAACAAAGTCTCACAGAATTGAAGGATATGGGGACATGATTAGTTTCTAGTTGAAGAAGGATGATGTTTTTAATAATGAAAACAAGTGTAGAAGAATATGCCAATCGGAAAGTCTGTTATAGAAGAGTTAAGTCTGTCTTGTGATGCAGAGTCAATTTCTAGCCAAGTAATTGATGGGGATCAATATTCTTCCCTCGAACCCCGTCCACACTGGGTTTTTTACAGCGTGGCATTCTAGTCAGCATGCACAGTGTAGTTTATCAATTCTTAAACAGTCTCTGGCAATGTTGTGATGCGCATACAATGATTAGGTACGAGGTTAGAATCAGAATGGATGAGCCAATGCGATGGAGTCAAACTTGAAAACATACAGTAGGATGAGTCAAAATATGAATTTGAAAATGATAAACTCATCAATTGGGATGAGCTTAAGAACAAATTTAATATTCCGGATTTCCAAAACAAGACTTATAACATGATTGTCAAGGTTACTAAGGATCTGTCTATGATTGTCATGTGGACTTTCATAGATACTTAAAATATGGTCAGATGGGGTTATTATGGCTAATCTCAAAGTCAAGAATATTTATTAAATCATTGATCATAATGAAAATATTATTGATCATATCAATACTATTTGTTACTCTTCTTTTGATGTTATGTCTTGGAAGAAGTATTTTGATATTCTTTGGAAAGGTCTTGTTGAGCCTAAAATCATATGTCTTAAGTGGCTGAGTCTGTTGGACAGACTCCCTATTAGAAAAGATGGTCACATGATTGATATTTGTAGCCTTTGTAGACTTCCTGAAACTGGTAGACATAACCTCTTTCATTGCATCTTTGCTAAATAAATCGGGAACATGTTTGGTATTTTTTACTGTTTAAATGTGAATATTCTAGAAATTGTTAATAGTCATATTGATGGGCTAAAAAAGGATGCTAATTTAGTTTAGAATTTGTTGCCTTCTAACTTTGGCATATCTGGAAGTGTAGGAATGAGGAAAGGTATCAAAGAAATCCTAGAATTCTTACTGAGTCTTTTTGAAAACTCACATTTAAAAAAAAAAAAATTCTTTAGGTCCACACCACTATGATGATGGAGAACGACAAGCTGAAGAGATTTTTGAGGGATAGTCATGCCACCTTTTTTGTCTATGAGTTGAAACATGGCTACAAATGGAGGAGGACTTTTGATGATTTACAAATGTTTGAACAAACTTGCAAAAGACTGAACCAAGAAATTAGACAGAACCTTAATTCCAAGAAGGATGAGATCTTCATGCTTACGCAAATCCAAGAATGAAAGAACATTGTTTGGGTGGAAGGCCCTTTGGGTTGGACTACTTGGGTTGATATCCATTGTGATATTTTGTACTAGTCTCTTCCTTTTTCAATATTTATGCATATGCACCTAATACTCTGAGTTCGTGTTGAGGTTTGGCATCTTTATTGGCTACTCTTGATTAACTCTGCTATAACCTTTTTTTAAAAATCTATCTATATATAATATAAAAAAAATGGAACCTTGCATTGTTCTAAGAGGAGTGAGTCATTCTTTCATATAGTTAGATAGCTTTATTGACATATGAGACACCTTTGACATAATTAAAAAAAGATATTAAATTAAAAACTACATTTTAAAAACAAATATAATATAATTGTAAGAATAAATAATTGTTTGAATTCAACTATTAAAAAATTAAAGAAAAAGTATATTACATAATATGTTACATCTTAAAACTTGTAGATAGAAAAAAGTCCACATAGTATTTAACCATTACATATTGATAGAAACAACTCACATGAATAGTGGGTCCCTCTTCTTTATTGAGACTAATAGTTTTAGTTTTAAATTTTATTTTCCTTTTCAAACAAGAATGGTAATTTATCTTGAAATAATCAAATTAACTTATTAAAGACAATAAATAGAAAAAATATCATAAAAGTTTGTCTTGTATGGATACATCCTTTAATTTGTCGGTCTTTTTCTAGATAATCCATGTTACATTTGCTCAATCACCCTTAAACATCACACACTAAGGGAAGAATTAAGCTTGGAAAAAAAGTCAACTTTGACTATTTCACACATTTGATTTAGGAATTAAGCTTAGTATGATGTTTAAGCCATTACCATTTGTTCCCATTTGTTCACACCTTGACAGCCCATGTTTGAAGAATTCGGCCATTCTCACATAGAAAAAGAATCTTCTTCTGAACAACTTCCATGTCGACTCTACTTCTCTCCATCTGTACACCGAAACAATTCATTACAATCTACAATAATAAAACTTCTCAAACACACAAAAAATCAACTAAATCAAATTATACTCGCCTTGAGACGAAGAGTACGACAGACTGTGTGGGGAGAAACAAATGTAGAAGAATCCATAACTTCGAGACCCTCTCTTTCTACTAACACTAACAGCGAGGACTCCAGAGGAGCAGCTCTGCATGTGTAGATTGTCACTAACACTTCCGAATATTCCGTAGCCGCAGAATTGACTGTAACAGTTGGAGGAAAGCACATGAAACCGCCATGTGAATGTAAATGTAAATGCTCTCTACTTGCTTTCAATTTTGAGGCGGCCATAGCGGTCTCAGAAATTCGTTTAATAATTAACAACTTCTCACGTTGTCTGCGTAGTTTCTCAATATCACTGAGCAGTTGAGGAATGTATTTCAGAGCTCTGCAAACGGTCTTCGGGATGCTAAGTTTCCTCTACAAAACATATTGAAAAGGCAATCAGTACATGAAGACCATATTTGATAACTTGAAAAAGTTTGCAGTTTTTTGAGATATTAGAATAAAAAAGCTTACATTTTCATTTGGGTTGGGCAGCAAAGCTTGGAGCTGAGCGTAGAGAGCATTTTGCTTCCTTCGCCTATTTCGTTCGTGGGCGTTGTGTGATAACTTCTTGTTGCATGGATCCATGCAAGAACTGATCTTTTTGACGTTGCATGGATCCACGTAAGAACTTATCACATTTCCATCACATTTAGCTATGATCTCAGTGGAGTCATGAATAACCTGGTTATAATCATGATTCAGTATTCCAAATCCGTCAAAGAAATCAATACCCAACAGATCATCGAATCCATCATGATCATCAAAATGCCCATTTGGGTGACCTAATTTTTCCTTGTGCTTTTCCAGAGGCATAAAGGTATGATCAAAATTGTAGGTATATGCAACATTAGCAGGGGTATTCTCAGCCAAAGAATGCATAATTGAAGGATATGGACACATGATTAGAATTGAAGGCTAGCTAATAGAGGATGATCTTTTGGTTGAAAACAAGTGTAGAAGAATATCCCAATCGGAAAGTCTTTTATAGAAGAGTTAAGTCTGTCTTGTGATGCAGAGTCAATTTCTAGCCAAGTGATTGATGGGGATCAATGTTCTTGCCTCGAACCCCGTTCACACTGGGTTTTGTACAGCGTGGCATCCTATTCAGCATGCACAGTGTAGATTATTAATTCTTAAACAGTCCCTGGCAATGTTGTGAGCGCATACCATGATTTGGAGGAGCAAGGCACGTGTTCTATGTACTCCGAACACAGGTTCATTGTGGGCACCTCCGAATTAACTCGTGGTTATTCTTTATTTTCTAAAATGATTCTATACTGAGCCTGACGTGCATTTCCAAATATATAATTAGCAATTGTAGGTACCAGAATCTCATAAGATTTTAAATGAAGCTAATGACAAAATTGGATGTTGTGGGGATAGACTCCATCTTTAGTCAATCAGTTTTTGTGGGCCCTTTTTCCTGTTTTTCAATAGAGATGGTAATATATTAAGCAAAGGGTTAAGATTTAGTATCAACAAATATAACAACGAATAATATAATCTAACTTAATGATGCTTGTTGAGTTCTTAAACCTTGTAAAGTTTCTTAATTAAGTAATAATGTTTCATTCATGAGAAATTGGGACACATTTGGGAAAATATTATATTAGTTTTTAAATTGAGTTATAGGTGAGGCTAGTATTGGGAATTTGTCATGTATTAGATTGATGTGATTATATTGGTAATTCTTAAACATCACACACTACTAAAAAAAAATGTTTGGAAAAAGTAAGTCAACTTTGACTATTTAACACTTTTAATTTTGGATTGAAACCTTAGTGTGTGATGTTTAAACTGTCTAGATTTAATTTAGTTTTTTTATTAATAAGCAAGAGATAATTTTCACAACAAGCCAAATTGTGATATTGCTATCAGGATTCAACTGTGTAGGATTTGAGTCAAACTTATTGATCCATCTATCATGAGTAGTGATTCAACAAAAATTTATCTCTCATGAGAATAAATGGAACACTTAATAGTCATTGGATCTAAGTGATGCTCATAGAGGTGAAGCACCAGGACTTCTAGGGAGGTCGCCCATCCCAATACTACTCCAGTTTGAGTGTGCTTAACTATGGATTTTTTTCTATGGTTAAACCCACTTTACTTTCAACCCTATTCACAAAATCTTCACCAAGTGTTGTGCTATGTGAGCCATTTATTAGAAAGCCCCTTAAGCTCATTAGTTGATAAGTAGGAGATAATATGACAACTAGTCTTTTATCTCATAAATTGGAAAATATGTATAGATATAAAATTTGAGAAATGAAAAAGAGGGAGCCCATTTGATTTCTTCGAGATTTGAGAATGAAAACCTTTTGATTTCTTAGGTACATTATAACCCAAAGACTATATTTGTATTTAAAAGCCTTCTTTATGATAGATTGAAACATAGTTATATTTGTGTTTTATTCTTTCATTTTATCATACTTTATTTATTTTGAAATTGATTGTTACAAATTTTTTAATCACAATTATTATTGCACATTATATAACAAAATTATAATTCATCTTCCATATTCTCCCACCTTACCCTATAAGATTGTGGTGATTAAGAAATATGTACTAATGATAATTTTCTCATTTGATGATCTCCCTTTACAACTAAGATGTTCTAAGAAAATAAAAGTGTTATATATTATATTAACTTTTTGACAATATTATTATGCGATTAAATCTTTAATACTATTATTTGAAAATAAGACGTGATAAGAATTATCTTTTATTAAGAAAAAAATTAGTTCAGTAGGGACCTAAAACCATAAAGCTTGGAGATTAAAATACAGAGTTATGCATTGTTCAAAAATAAAATAGCTACAATAGAGCTAGAAAAAAAATGATAGCAACAACAAGACACAAGGGAATGAAAAGACAACACTAGAAAAAAAAATCACTTGGGAGTGTCTACAACTTGGCCTCTAGAAACACCATGTTTTGGCCTCCTATTTTAGTTCTTAAATATCATAAAGAGAGGAATCTGCCATCCTCTTGATATTAAAGTTTTATTTTATGAAGACAGATTTGAATCATTAGCCTTGTCCCTCTCAAGATCAACAAGAAGCATCCCTTGTTGATCCTTCTCCAGCTTCACGATCATAGTGTTCATAGTAGTGATAGTCTTTCTGTAGACCCTATGACTATGCTTTGCAATGGTGTTCATGGTGTCCCGCATTGTACCAATTTTAGCTTTGAGACTTTTGACCTTCTTTTCATTATCTATTTTCATCTTATCCATCAACTCCATTATTTTCTTCAAGCACTCAACCATTGATATTTTTCCCTCCTATGTCCATTGCACACTAGTGGTATTTTGTAAAACACTTTTGGTCATAATCTTTTCCACCTTGCTAGAAGTAGCTCTATGTTTTTGGATAACATTTTTAATCTACGTAAACACCCAAACTAACCTAAAAAATTACACTTCTATGATCCTAAAAATATCCAATATGTCCTTGGTGAACTCATGATCATAATGAAATAATGATCTTCTAGCTTGAGCTCCCTAGGAAACCAAGTCTTCTTCTCACTATCAGTAGGTAGATAGGAAGAGAAAAAGTCATCATAAGGTTCATGGGAAATATGAATTTTTGTGAGAGCGTCATCAAAATAAGAGACAACTTTATTACTAGGGACAACCTTCTTATTTTTCACTTTTATAGAGGTAGTTGAGGTTTCTTAGGCTTATATTTTTTTGTTGAAGGTTTTGTCTTCGCAATTTTCCTAGAAACCTTCATAAAATATGGGAGCCCTTCCTTCTCCCAATTGACATCCCATTACCTAGATCTTCTTTCTACATGCTCACACTAGTGAGCTATAACCCACTGATGTTGGAGTTAAGATGGGGTTAGAAGGTACCAAAAGCTAATCAAAGTGTTTACAAATAAACAAACTCAGACACACATGCAATACAAGGTCATTCCTAGGGCTCTTTCTATGGTCCTTAATATTGTGATTCATAGATCATAAAAGATTATAAGGTGAATAAACCTGACCTTTATGGAGAAAGTAGCTAAGAAAGGAAAAGTGGTCCATATAGACATAGGTGAGTCTCCCATCCATGGTGGGATACTCCATAATAACCTCTAGGACCTTATTCCATAACTTCTTAATTTTTCTAGCATAAAATAGTTTCTTGGAAATATTGAAGAGTCCTCCTCCCTACCCCTCTCTATTATTTTGATAATATTGAGTCATTGCTTCATAAAAATCACTTGCTATAATGAAAGAAATTGAACCCCTTGATAGACATCCTTGTGAATTCATCAATGACATTTTCATTAATCTTAACCCTCCTCATAGAGAGGATGATTTCCCTATTGTTTTAGTTTTTGGAAAATTAATATGTGACCTTAGGATTTGTGACATGAAGATTTTTCCAAAATGGGACTTACTAGAGAGAGAGAGAGAGAGAGAGAGAGAGAGAGAGAGAGAGAGAGAGAGAGAGATTTCAAACCATGTTGGCATTTTTATTTACCTATTTCTTGTATGTTTGGGAACACCGACTAACTATTTCAAACCATGCTTGGTTCAAGTGCACAACTAAGAAAATATTGATTTTATAGGATCTTATAAGTTCTATCATGTTGTAGAACTCAATAGGTTTCCAACACATTTTTAATAGAGTTGTTTAGATTCTAGATATGAAAGTTATGGCTTTCAGAGTAGATCCTATTTTTATTTCTAGAGAGAGAGAGAGAGGGAGATTTCAAACCATGTTGGCATTCTTATTTACCTATTTCTTATATGTTTAAGAACACTGACTAACTATTTCAAACCATGCTTGATTCAAATGTACAACCAAGAAAATATTTATTTTATAGGATCTTATTATTTCTATCATGTTGTAGAACTCAATAGGTTTCCAACACATTTTTAATAGAATTGTTTAGATTCTAGATGTGAAAGTTATGGCTTTCAGAGTAGATCCTATTCAGAGGCTACAAGTATTATAAGGAAAATAATCTAGTCTCATCCATCACATCTAGGTGACCTATCTATATCAAAAAAATCTCATTCAACAAACTAGGTTGTAGAGAAGAGATTAGCCTAATAGGTGCATTAGTCAAATCCTCTAACAAGGTGGACTTAACAGTCTTATGCAAAATGTTCTAACTCAATACATTCTTTGTTGTATTATATAAATCATTTCATAAGGTGGACCAAAAAGTCCTTATTGGTCCTAACAACTTCCAAGAAGTAAAAGCACAAACTTGTGTCACCCTTTTGTAAAGAAAAAGGCCAACAAAAGTATAACTATTCACATTCAATGATATAAAATTGGTATTATTGTTTTGAATTTGAAAATGAAGTAAACTAATGAAATGTACAAAAATGGATGAAGTTTAAGATTATAATTGTTAATAATTATTTGGAATAAGAATTGATATATGTTCCTATTTTTTATAGATAAATTTTTTAGGTGCTGAAAAATGTTGAAAATTAGGGTTCTAGTTTTCACCACAAAACTATATGAAAATAAACTCATTTTCCTTTGATCTTAGACTATGTTATAGATAAAATATATGACTATAACAATCAAAAATGAAAATCAACTTTAGACCTATATTTTCTCTTTTATAATGATTTAAATTTCAACTCACCTGAAATTGATAGTTTTCATCTCCCACTGCACTTTTCAAAAAAAAATCTATTCTAACCTAGAGAAAATTTATACATTCTAGAAGAGGAATCTCTCATCTAGAATGTCATATAACTTTTAAATTTTATTGATATGATATAATATGTTTTTCTTTCTCAAACTTGACTTTTTTTTAGTGTTAAAATATGTGCTTGTAGAATTTTTTAATTACAATATACTATATCTAATTAAAACACCATAAACTCTAAATGAGAATATTCTTGACTCTGAGCTCTATAAAATGGTGTTTGTTATTAAAATAATATCTTAAAAAATAGTAAGAGTTATTAAAACACCACTTTTCTGAAATAATTGTATTTCTTTAGTAACTCGATATACTAGTATAAACATGCATTTAATAGACATTTCCAATTGAAAAAGTGTAAGACCATATATAACTTAGCTAGAATGAATTTTTCTAGATCATATGTTTGAAAAAAAAAAAAAATTAGATAAAAATACTCAAATTCAATCATTCTAATATGTCAACTTGAAAGGTGACACAACTTTGTACTTCTACCAAAGGAAGATCATCTGAAATTATCATTTGTAGGCCTTGATAGGCCAACTTTATATTGTAGTACTAAAGCTTTTGGGTATCATCCCCACCCTAATTTTACTTTCTCTTTGGAAGGTTTCTAGGTTACTAATTATTGTGTCAACTATTATGAATGTTTTATTAAATTCAATATTTCATGCATGCAATTAGATTAGATTATTTTATGAGAGTTAATTGGTGAACTAAAGTTAAAGTTTTATTGGTTCTTGATTCACCCCCCTGTCTTAGTCACCTAGCCTTCTCTATATCTCCAACAATTGGTATCAATGCATTGGTTCTCATAGATAAATTTTTTTAAATAGCTTCAAAAAAGATCAGAGGCAATGGAAGTCTATAGATTAGAGAAAGTTGTTGAAAATAAAAAGTTAGATTTGCAGATGACCATGGATCAATTCAAGAAACTAAAGGAGCAACTCTCTAAATCCCTACAAAGAAGGAAATGACTAGCACAAAAAATGAATGACAATATCTACATAGAAGAAAGAATTGAAGACATTTGTCAAGTTAGAGAGTTAGATGAAGTTGATGCAATAATTAAAAGTCTACTTGAAAATAATCTTACTCTTATGATGAAGTTAGAAAACTTAAAAG